>ML102610.1:0-44423 GCA_003697995.1 Taxidea taxus jeffersonii
TTTTTTTTTTTTTTTAAAGAAAAATGTACCTGTAAAGGGGGTAGGATGGAATAGATTGGTTCATAGGAAGCCCATAGAAGTCACCTCAGGCACCCCAGATTTATGGAATTACTGTTCCCAGAGTTAGCATGAATCCTATTTACCTCAAATATCACTATCCTTTTTGCCAGGAACTCTGACAAGCTGAATAAATATATAAAGGGGGAATCTTGGAAGTGGGTAGACAGACTGGTGACTCATGACGGGGTCAAAGCCTTTGCTATTTGCTTAGAAACAGATCTCTTTCCCTGGCTGCCACAGGGAGGAAGTGATGATGGAGAACTATTGGTTCCAGAGCAATGTGGTCCAGGCAGCTGGAAGGTCAGGGGTTAAACATGTGCTATCTAAGCTATGCTGGGTACAATAACAACATCAGGCATCAGGAGAATGATCTATCAGGGCAATTAGTCAAACAGGTCTTGTGGTAGCCCAGATAGGTCTGGCTCTGTTTGCATCTGTTTATCACTTGGAGATAAGAACCCTTGTGAACCTTTTTGTTACCTTGAGAAAGTAGACACCTAGAAGGTAAACATAAGACAACAGTGCCTTGAAAAATTGATTTTGAAAAATGACTACAGCCCTCAGGTAGGGTTAAATCCTCTTTATTTCTGGTACTAAAAAGAAAATGAAGAAGAATTTCTTGTTGTTTTTTGTTGTTGTTGTTTTGTTTTCACCTATTTCTTAGTCTATTCTCCCACGAGCAGAAATTACAGAATTGGGCTTCTTTTGATCAAAAATGAAGCTTGGTCTGGATGCCCTAGGAACTGGGAAGGATAAATGAAATTATTCTGGTTTGCTTTTTGTCCTGAAATCTTCCTGTAAATGCTGCATTTTGCCATGGTCCACAAACTGACCTAGATGTTCAAAACATTTGTTTTTCTGGGTTTGATTGGCCTGATTTAATCTTTCTTTCTTCTCTTCTGATTGTAAACACTTGGAGAATATTGATACAACCTTTCTTTGTCCCGATGCCATTACACTCAGCCACAAAATCAGAAACTCATGGAGGGGATTTTCCATAGGACTACCTGTGACTAATTTTAATTGTAGTAGAAACTCAGAAGTTTTCAAGTTGGTAAAGATTTATTTTGAACAACAATTTTCCATGCCCTGACTATGCATAGTCACTCCTTTATTCATGTGTTTCCCTGTGCCTAGCTTCTACCCACACTGACATAAAACTGTATTTGCCCTAAAGCATAGCCAAGAGTGAAGTCTACCTAGGCCTTTAATGGCAGCAAGAGCACTGACATATGTATTCCTGTACATCTTTCACAACCCAATTTGAGCTCCCTTTATGATCTAATGGCCCCAATTGGCATTAGCATTTCTGGTTACCTTTATTTTATTTTATTTTATTTTTTTAACCTTTCTGGTTATCTTTCAATCTAGTTTCATAAGGTGTATCTACCTTCCATTTTTTTTCCAGGAGAGCAAAGCATACTTGGGTAGGAAATGGATTCTTTTTCCAACCTTCTCTATCCACTCTTAACCAGAAACCAAGCTTGAGAGTTAGCTATCCAGATTTGTGTAATAATCATTTTTAGCTCTCTGACAGTAGCTATCTGTGTGACTTTAGGGGACTTAATTAACCTCTCTGAGCCTCACTTTTTTTTCCACCTACAAGTTGGGAATAAAAGTAGAGCTATTTCACACGGTTCTTGTGTGGAGTCAATGAAAAGGCATGCAGAGCTGCCTCATACAGTGCATAGACTATAGGAGGTACTATATAAGTGTCCCCCTGTGGGCATCACACATTATCTGTTTCACAGCTATGTTAACCTACAGGCAGATGAACAACCTTATACTTTGGATACTATAAACCCAAATTTACAGTGTGACAAAAATATCATGGTTTCCATAACAATTAAGATTATTTGCCAGATCAATTCTTTGAATGAAATAATAGACTTATTTTTTAAGAACAGTTTTATTGCTTAAGTTTTTTATTATTTTTTTCTATGTGTTTATTTTTAAAGATTTTATTTGTTTGACAGAAAGAAACACAGCTAGAGGAGGAACAGAAGCAGAGGAAGGGGGAGTAGGAGAAGCAGGCTTCCCACTGAGCAGGGACCCCCATGTGGGACTTGATCCCAGGACTCTGGGATCATAACGTGAGCTGAAGGCAGATGATTAATGACTGAGACACCCAAGTACCCCAATTTATTATTATTTTTTAAAATTTTTATTTAATTTTGTGAGAGAGCATGAGAGCACAATTAGGGGGAGGAGCAGAGGGAGAGGTAGAAGCAGACTCACCACTGAGCAAGGAGCCTGACTCATGGTTTGACCCCAGGACCCTGAGATCATAAAGTGAGGCGAAGGCAAACCCTTAACTGACAGAGCCTCCCAGGTGCCCGAGAGCAGTTTTATATCACAGCAAAATTGAGTGGAAGGTACAGAGATTTCCGATGTATCTCCTACCCTCTCCATAGTCAACATCCCCCACCAGAGTGGTACATTTGTTGCAATTAATGGACCTGCACTGACACACCGTTATCACCCAAAGTCCATAGTTCACACTGCGGTTCACTCCAGATTAAAATTTTAAGGTGCTGGGTATACTCTCAGTGATATCCATTCATTCATTCAATTATTCATTATTGTTTCTACTTAGCAAATTTACTTTTCCCCAAGCTGTAACATTTATTGTGCTAATAAGATATGATCTTGACTGTAAAGGGCTTATAATCTAGTGTTTATCACTTCTATCTAAAACCTATTATGTTTAATTTATTTTTGTAAAGGGCATGCTATTCTACCACCCATGTGGAACATGCTTCTACCAGCCCCATGTCCTCTGATCGCACACTTTCAAGGATTACAGCATCCAGATTTCTGCCAAAATATAAATGAATGTGTTTTCTGAGCCTTACTATTCATCCCAACAGTAAAAACGAAAGAAGACAGTTTAAATCACAACTCTGGTAATTTGCTGTTGCAAAGCACTTTATTTATTTTTAAAAAAAGATTTTATTTATTTATTTGACAGACAAAGATCACAAGCAGGCAGAGAGGCAGGCAGAGAGAGAGAGGGGAGGAAGCAGGCTCCTTGCTGAGCAGAGAGCCTAATACGGGGCTCGATCCCAGGACCCTGAGATCATGACCTGAGCCAAAGGCAGAGGCTTTAACTCACTGAGCCACCCAGGCACCCCTGCAAAGCACTTTAAATAAGACCCTTTAAAAGTTCTTCTAGACAGATGCTTGTCTTCATTTTTAAGTTAATATTAGACTCTAAGAACATATAAAAGACCAGTTATAATACATTCTGCTTTAGCATAGAATTTAGAATAATCAGACCTATTCTGACCCTTAGATTTCCATTCAGAGTTATCTTTCCAGAATAGGCCCCAATATGAAATCCTGTGCTCTCAGCTCCACTCTGTGTGCAATAAAGACCCAAATATATCGAGGAAGTGAGTCTGGGTGAGAACAGGGCACTGATGTGGATGGGCAGCAGTTTTCATGCTTGAATCTGAACCAACCAGGCCAAACTGCTAAAGATCTGGTGCCAGACTTACCCCTATGTGAAATACCAGCTCCCTGTCTTCTCAGAACAGCTGTCTCTTTTAGGGAGTGGGGTAGAAGTTAGGCAGATGAAGAGGCTTGGGCAATATAGAATGAATTCAATGAAGCATCGCCTTCCTTAACCTTCTTGGCTCCAGTCACTCTGACTTTCTTAGTGTTCTTCAGTGTGACAGGTTTCTTTCTTTCTTGGAACCTTAGTTATTCTCCATTTTGTGCACAAAGCAAACCTTTCCCTTAATCTGGTTAAAAAGTTCTTTCCAGTTCTCAAAGGCCAGGAAGGTGCTCCTGATCTTCAGACTAAAGCTAGTATTCCTCAGTTGTTTCCTAGTTTGTAAAAATGTATTCATGTGATTATTCAATCAGTTTTTCTTTCATTCAGTAGAGCAGAGTTCTCATGGCTCAGGTCTTGAATCTCCGAGATGTTGTATCATTAATACGTGCTGTATTGGAGACGTTCAATAAATGCTTGTGGAATTAACGGAAGTATGTATGTTCTAGTAGCACTATAGGGGGAAAAAAAGGAATTGTAAGTCATTGAATACTTCGACTGACTTCTCTAAGTATAAAAAGTGTTATGTGAATTAACTGGAATTTAGAAATTTCAAGAGTTTTGAACACAATAGAAAATGAAATTAAAAAAATGGAAAAGTGGCTTTATTTGTGATGACAAAACTATATCCCACTTTTGATGATATACAAGATTAAAATCAATTTAAGTACTGACACTTACTCTTTTCATCAAAGAAGTTCAATTATCTAGCTTTTAAGATTAATCAGCACAATCCCCTTTTGTCCTCTATTTATCTTCTTAAAGGAGCCAAGTGAAATCCAAATTTGAATTTGGACTGAATTTTCAAGAAAAACAAATTAAAAGTCAACAAGTATTCTAAATACATTAAACTTTACCTACAAATTGGGCAAAGTACAGGTATATTAATTCTTGCTAATGGTTTATGTTGTAGAGCTGTTGAGCTAATAATCTATTTATCAAACATGACATGCCTTCTGTAAATATTCTATGTTCCCAAAATGACAATAGAGCAAAAGATGAATAAATATTTGAAAACCATAACCATTGGTTACTTTCAATTTTTTTTTTTTCCTCAGGTTAGTGAACTGATTCATTGAAATGATGTAAAAAAGTGAAAACAACCAAGTTCCATGCTAGTGGGCGAAAATTGTGTCACCAAAGATTTAGGATCAATCAAATTACTCAGGAGCAAGCTGATGAGTTAAAGAAACCCTCATCCAAAAATCCTGACTCTGAAACAATTTAACAGGCAGAAGAATATAAGATACTTTGTGATCTTTAGTTTATAACAACTGTAGAGTGTACCATATTTTGAGATGAGTTATCATGATTTAACATTTAATTGCAAAACATTGCATGCATAGGATAAGTAATGGCAGAAAGTATTGGCTCAAAGGAGCCTGAACTATTGATAAAGTAAGATAGGAGGAGAGCAGCACGTGATGGATGAAGCCTAGGGAAGTAAAGTATAATGGAAGAAAACAGTGACAGCATGAATGAGTCAGCTAGTGACCAGAGAGGTAGTCAGGTCAGGAAAAACCTAGCAGATACCGTGAGTCGGTTCCTGAAGGCCAGGAGATGATCCAAAAGGGGAAGGGTCAATGTGATGACACATTTCCAGGACAGTGGGTCCAGATGCTTTGAGAAACAAGTTGCTGACACTCTAACTCATTATCATCTTTTGGCATCTATTTGCCCTTTCAGAAGATTAGTAACTCATATTAAATTTCAAATTCTCTATTTGATATAAATAGAGATAGATAAATGGTATAGTTATAGTATTTTAGGTTAAATGACATAGAGGAGTTTAGTCAAGAGTATGCCTTTCATTTTTGCCCTAAAGATAAAATGCTAGGGGCGCCTGGATGGCTCAGTGGGTTAAGGTCTCTGCCTTCAGCTCGGGTCGTGATCTCAGGGTCCTGGGATCGGTCCCCACATTGGGCTCTCTGCTCAGCGGGGAGCCTGCTTCCCCCCCCACTCTCTCTCTGCCTGCCTCTCTGCCTACTTGTGATCTCTCTCTCTCTCTCTGTCAAATAAATAAATGAAAATCTTTAAAAAAAAGATAAAATGCTGGATCTTCTTGTAGTATATAATTCCAACTCTAATGTATTTCATGATTTGTAGATGTAGGGATCATGATTTGTAGATGTAGGGATCATTTTAGTTTTAATCTTCCAATTCTATCAATGTTCATGTATTATGTAATCAACATTCTATGGACAGTTGGCCTTGGTAATCCAATACTAGTGAATATGAACTCCCCAAAATAGTACTTTTAAGTGATTAATAAAACTTTTTAATATAACTGATTTTCCTATCCCATAATGTCTTGATTTCTCAGTTTTCAAGGGCACATGTCTCATAATACACAGATAGCTATACCTTTGTAGATCAAAGTATCTAGGTTATGATAAGAGGCTTATGGTCTCAATAAGATTCTAGGGTTAGAAATTTGCATAAATTCATATCTAGCTGATCTCATGAGTTTCTGTGAAATCTCCAAGGATTGAAACTTAAAATGAATGTACATTTTTTTCTAGGCCAGTTGAGAAATGAAAACAGTCTTAATTATTTCAAGCCTGTATAGTAGTGTACACTGTAATTAACTCTGATGTGTGTTTCACACCCAATTAGAAGATATTTTAGCACCAAGATAATTGGACCCAGCAGCACCTTGGAAGTGTAATCAAACAAGTTTATCACCACATATTATTGTCCTATGATCCTCTGAACTTTATAGTATGCATGAAGAGAATGGTCAAGACATCTGGGAAAATGTTGCTCATTATTGAAACTTTACTAAGACCTAAATCTACTTCAAGGCATCCCTGTTTATCAAAAAAAAAAACCCTGAACTTTTCCCATGACTTCACAATGCTTTTGTTGCTTTTACTAATGATTTCTCCATTGTTAATCAGGTTGATAATAACCATTTGCTTTCCTTATTAGTCAATGTTTTGTGATATTTTCTTGGTAATGCGGATAACCTGTTAACATACTTTTCCTTGGATTTCCTGGGGATTAAGTACAAAACTGAAGTTGGGGGTATAATCCATATTGTGGAATTTTCAGATGCCATCCACCACAGGTTCAAAGCATCCACACTAGAAGCTTGTGTAGAATAGAGTGATCTGTGGACCAGACCCGAAACTCACTAGAGATGCAGATTTTGGGACCCTGCCCAAGGTCTATTGTCTCTGAAATTTAAGAAGATCTCCAAATAATGCTTATCCATGCACACAAAGGTTTAAAAAATATAATCTAGCTACAGTAAGAAATCTTCAAGTACCATCTGAACACGGGTGGTTTCAAAGTTCACCCCTCTTACCTTGATCCCTGTTCTTTCTAGGCCCAGTGTTTCCAATTTGCTATTGACTCCAGGCTCATCGAACCCGATGTTTGGATCCTTAGTTCAAGCCTGAGCTGCCCCTTGTGAGTCCTGACCCTTTATTATCAGTATGAGAGTCACATGACTTTCTGGCTTTAGACAAAGACAAGGCCACAGTCATCACTTTTTTAATGGATTTAACAAAAAGCAATGACAGTTCGCTTAATCAAGCCTGCTTAAATATAAGCTTTTTTATCTCCTTGGGCTTTTATTGTTGTTGATGTTGTTGTTCCTGATTTCAGTAACATGTCATGAGAATATCCTGGCAAAAAAGACACTATCCATAAGCAAAAAGTACAGTATTCTTTGCTGCCTCATACACAAAAATCCAATTTTTCCACAACATGGCTTTTACACAAGGGAAACACACCAGAATCCTGTAAATATTGGTTTTGTTCCTGTCGGCAAGTAAGACTTCTTTTCCTTCTCCAACACATTTTTTGAGGAACTATACAATCATTTGAATTACATTAGAATAATTTGTTATTATGTTAGAGCACTTTAAATGATTGCTAATAGTACATTTTGACCCAATTTTAAAATATTCACTGAGCCAACTAATAAGTATACTAACATTAAAATTAAAGTTAATGGATGCCGAGGAAATGCTTCTTGGAAATTTACTGCCTTGGCCTATTCATTTGTGATTTTTAAGTTCTTGAAAATTAAAAATCTACTGGATGCTGGCTTAAAAAATACATAAATATAAACAAATATAAATATAAGTACCAATTGGGGTGCCTGGGTGGCTAAGTCCATTAAGCAGCCGACTCTTGGTTTGTCTCAGGCCATGATCTCAGCGTCATGGGATCCAGCACATACTCAGGCTTGAGACTCTCTTTCTATCTCTCATCTGCCCCCACCCTCTTTCTCTCTCAAATAAATAAATAAATAAGAAAACCATAAGAAAATAATTAAGTTGACTTTGAAAACTAACATTATATTTAGGAAAATAAAACTCACATAAGTTATATAAGTAGAACATGATAAGTGTCAAGAGAAGCTCATAGACCTCAGAAGAACAGTACCACTGCCAGCTGGGTTGGTACATAAAGAATTCACATAGGAAGGATAGTGAGGCTCAAAGGTTTTAAAGACAAATGCCATAATTTCGTACCTGGATATTAGGGGAAGGACTTGCTATGGGCATTTCACACTGGAAGTTATTGAGTAAAACATGCCAGCACAGTGATTTCTAAATACACATCCAAGCAACCTCTTTAAAAATCACCATATTCCATCCTTGGAGCCTAAGACAGACTTATTGCTAAGAGATAGGAGGAAAAAAAAGAAAAAGAAAATCTTCTGTATACTTCAATAGATTCAGATGGTCATGGTGACCAGAAAACAAGTCAGAAGGAAATATTTTAAAGCTATGTTTATTTCAACAAAGAAGCAAAATCTACTTAAAAGAAAAGGAAAAGTTCTATTCCATATAACAGGAATTGTGTGGGTAAATGTGGGTGTCCATATTTCATATAAAACCCAAATGTCTTTTCTTATTGAAATGCTTACTTTTTCCATGGGTGTAGACTCTTATAGATACATTGTTGGTGTATTTTTCATTCTTTAGTCAGTAGCAACCTTTTTAGTGTCTGGCAAATTTCCATAGGTGCAGTATAAGGAAAAGAATCATGAACAAGCCCTATTATTTGCTTCCTGTTGCTAACTTTACTGGAAGCCAAAATGAGAGTTTCCAACAGTAAAGTTTTGTTTCCAATAGGACATTCATTTCTTAGTAGAAGAAGAGGGAGGAGAATAAGAAGGAGAAGAAGAGAAAGGGGCATGGGGACAGGTAGGAGGACAAGAAGAAAGAGAAGAAGGAGAAGGTGAAGGAAAGGGAGGAGAAATGGGGAGGTAGGAGAGAGGAAGAGAATAAAAGAAAAAAAGACTTTCAAAGTTTTGGGCCTCACAGACATTTCCACAAAGAGAAATCAGAAGTTCTAAATATTGATCCTCAGTGTAGAACTTCTAACTATTTATCTCAATTTCCCCGTTGAAAGCATGCGTTTATGTTATCTTAGGCAGATCCTGGCCAGAATAATTTCATATTTAATCACTTCTTTGATGTAGAAAAGTGTTAAAAGCTTATTGAATATCTCCAATTCCTCTACCTTTCTGGATTTCCTTTCTTCTACTACTATAGAGACCTTTGTGGTTGGATTTGCAAAGCCTTTGGAAGTATTTTTTTCTTTGACTCTTTGGCCTTCTGTGTTTTAGTCACCATCTCTTGAATTTTTAGAGATGTGACTAGCCAAGGGCGCCTGGGTGGCTCAGTAGGTTAAGCCTCTGCCTTCAGCCCAGGTCATGTTTTCAGGGTCCTGGGACCAAGCCCCGCATCAAGATCTCTGCCCAGCAAGGAGTCTGCCCCCTTCTCTCTCTCTGCCTACTTGTGATCTCTCTCTCTGTCAAATAAGTAAATAAAATCTTTAGATATGTGAGAAGCTAGAGATGATTTCTAAAAACAGTGCTTGGCCAACATAAACTAATGTTCATGGACTATCAACACACTCAACTATATGACGTATAGTTTCTCTGTGTCTGACATCTTCACTCTCCTTATGTTCATGACTCAAGGCATAGACTTAATGCTTTGGGGCTCTGGGGATTCCATTCTCAGAAGCAGATGGGATAATAAATATACTTAATATCTCAGAATCCAAACAGAGAAGCAGGTTTAATTTTAGAATCCATTCCGCATGAAAGTACAAAATTTGAAAACATGACTCAGTGAAAGGCTCTTTAGAATTTTAATCCTTGAAATATTTCTAGTAGGTGTGTGTTGGAAGAAGGTATTACAAGCAATAAATAGAATACAACACAACATTCACAGTAAGAAAATTGTGGGGATTTGGGGTAGTTCTTATCTGAGTGATTATGGTTCCTTAACACAACACAGAACAACAGAAGATTCTGGAAGACGGGTAACTTCCCAACTTTTTTTTTTTTAACTGGTGTACAGATTTAGTATGAAATGTTATGACATTTGGGGTCTGCTCTTAGGAAGGCTCAGTGCTAACAAGGCAAGAGTCTTGGTTCTTCTATCATTTGATAGACAGCTGTTTAAATACAGAAGGCTTAGACTTATGACCTGAAGGAACATTTGCACTTGAGCTTGCTTCCTCAAAGGTTAAGATGAAAGTTTTACTTTAACAGTAGGGGAAAAGGGCACCGGGAATCTTTCTTCAACAGAGGGAATTGAGGAGAAGAGATAATAACATTAACAGATTCAAGCATAGGCTTCCAAAATACATGAATGCCTTTCTTCTTTGCTGCTGTCCTTTCATAGCCCACCTGATCCAGCAGGTGCTCTGCTGGATAGCAGAAGGTAGAAAATATTTCATTAAATCCCCATGAAAATAACCTCTCTCTATCAGACTACCATTGGCTCCCTTAGATTTTTACCTCCAAGAAATATATCAGCACCTTACTCTGGATCCCTGGAGTTAGTTTCAATGTGTGCTTTTGTACAGACAGTTGGCTTCAACTACAGAGTTGTTTGAGTCAAAACTTTCAGAATGGATAACTGAAAAATAGAGTTAAATGTAAATAAGGAGGGGCATCTTGGTGATTCAGTTGGTTAAGCATTTGCCTTTGGCTCAGGTCATGATCCCAGGGTCCCGGGATTGAGCCCTGCATTGGGATCCCTGCTCAATAGGGAACCTGCTTCTCCCTGTCTCTCTGCCCTTCTCCTGCTTGCACACACTCTCTCTCTGATAAACAAAATCTTTAAAAAACTAAAAATAAAATGTATAAGTATAAACAGAAGAAGGCAGCACTGTGCAAAGGGTCTTTTTCATCTTCTGTGGTTCTCAGTGTCCACAGACTGCTAAGATTCTGGGTAGGTTTGCAATTTTATTCTTCTCCAGTTTTAGGGGTCCAATAGACCCTCCCCTTTCTTCTGCTTGTAAATTTCCATAGTTCTCTGTGCCACCACAAATAATTCGGTGATGTTTTATTCACATACACATTTAGCTGTGTGTTACTGATTTGATAACTACTCTTGTTATCTTCATGCACTCAGGAATCCATGAAATCTGCCAACCTATTCCTTCAAATGAATTCTTTGTCTTCAGAAAATAGAAGCTTTAGTAACTCTAAGGTGGAATTTGGATTATAGTAGGAGGCTGGCAGAGAGGAAATCTGGGCAGTTGCTTGAGATCACAGTGATGGTTGAGATATACTGAGATAGGCTGCCTCATTCACTGTTGTAGGAAGGTACACTGTGCAGCCATTCACAAAGGCAACTGCAAGTCAAGAGCCTTCAAAGGTTCATTAACTTTGGTCCAGTTATTTCACTTTCAAAAGCTTATCGTCAGTAAATGGTCAAGAATCCACATAATTATTAATTTGTTAATGATGAAGAAAGAATATTTTTAATAGTAAGAACTAAGAACTAGGGATGGTTGGGTGGTTCAATTGGTTAAGTGTTTACCCCTCAGCTCAGGTCATGATCCCAGGGTCCTAGGATTGAGTACAGAATTGGGCTCCTTGCTCAGTAGGGAGTCTGCTTCTCTCTCTGCGCCTCCCCTTGCTCATACTCACTCTCTCTTTCAAATAAATAAATAAAATCTTAAAAAGTAATGCTAAGAAATTATTTTATTGAGTATTTACTGTAGAATCCACTGTGAAAAACACGTGACATGCTTTATCTAATTTAGTTTTCCCAGAAAGACTCTGAAGTATTATTTCTATACTAACATTAACAGTGGGGAAAAGGATATTTAAGAAGATTAAAATATCAGATTTGAATTAACACAGCTGGGAAGCTAAGGAGGTAAGTTGTCTGACCTGGCTTGGGAGCTCTTGCACAGTGCACAAACTGCACACTTGTACATGGAAGCCATGGTCTGACTGTAGTGGTCACACCTTTAATGAATGCCTGCAATCAAACTGCCTTTTCTCTCTCTTTTTTTTTAAAATGTTTATTTATTTGATAGAGATCACAAGTAGGCAGAGAGGCAGGCAGAGAGAAAGGGAGGGGGGAGCAGGCTCCCTACAGAGCAGAGAGCCCGACGCGGGGCTCGATCCCAGGACCCTGGGATCATGACCCGAGCTGAAGGCAGAGGCTTTAACCCACTGAGCCACCCAGGCGCCCCAAACTGCCTTTTCAAGAATGCACACAGCCACTGAATGAGCTTGGCATGTAGTGTTACTGCTGCAGCCACATGCTGCTGGTAGACATGGACCAGATTGAGAAGCTGCTCAGTTACGAGCTTCTGGAGAAAAGACTGAGCTGGAGTCCACCCACCAGCTGTGCTCACCAGGGACAGTCAGTGTCTTTCCCAGAGTTCATTCCAGTGAGGTGTGGATAGCATGGAGCATGACCATCCACTGCCTGTGGATGTGTCTTCTGCCCTGGGAGGAACTGTCCAGTAAATGTCTTTGCAGAACCCCAAGGAGATCCTAAAAAAAAAAAAAAATACACATAGCCACATTTATTCAAAAGCTCCTCTTCATTGCTTCAAACTTCTTTAAGTTTCTTAGAAACAATTAAGTTCTGGGAGAAGCTGAGAACGAGGAAATGGGACAGCTGGTACTAATAGATTTCTTGGCCCCTGTGGTTGGTCAAACTCTTGCACATTGAGCCTCTGATTTTTTTGTCTGCAAATTACAGCTACTGAGGGGCGCCTGGGTGGCTCAGTGGGTTAAGGCCTCTGCCTTCAGCTCGGGTCATGATCCCAGGGTCCTGGGATCGAGTCCCACATGGGGCTCTCTGCTCAGCGGGGAACCTGCTTCCCCCTCTCTCTCTCTGCTTGCCTCTCTACCTGCTTGTGATCTCTGTCTGTCAAATAAATAAATAAAATCTTAAAAAAAAAATTACAGCTACTGAGACCTTATCTGATAGGTTTGTTGCTCTGATCAAATGAGATAAAGTACTACACTGAAGGTAATAGTAGAGGAGATGCTTTGTTCCTTTGTAATTTCTGGAATTACATTACATATTAATCAAAGCTAGTGATAACTCAGGATAGTTTTGTAGTTGTTTATGGTTGAATATATGTTTAATGTCTACATATACTTTTTATGTTTTTTAACACTGAACACAGTAACCTGGTACTTTTTATTCATAAATGATACTTTCTTGAGCTGTAGTAAATAGGAAGAAGAGATTGAATATCTAGATTAAAAGCTAGAAAGGTGATGGGCTATTATGGACCATGGATGGCTTCATGAACATTTGAGTATTGTCTGTGATAACAGTTTAATACCAATCAAATCATAGTTAAAATTATTATTATCTGGAGAAACTGCATTTTTTTTTAAGATTTTTTTTTTATTTATTTATTTGACAGATAGAGATCACAAGCAGGCAGAGAGGCAGGCAGGTAGAGAGAGAGGAGGAAGCAGACTCCCTGCCGAGCAGAGAGCCCGATGCGGGGCTTGATCCCAGGACCCCGAGATCATGACCCGAGCTGAAGGCAGAGGCTTTAACCCGCCGAGCCACCCAGGCGCCCCGAGAAACTGCATTTTAAAAAGAGAAAACATTTTAGAATTCTATTCAGGAGATTAACTTAATCAGTTATTTGAGGGTAGACTTTGTATCTTAGCTGCATTAGTGAGCATATCAGGAAGTTATCCCATTTAGAACTGTGAAGGAATGAGCTTTTCTTTTTAAAAATTCTGTCCAAGATGTTTTTTTTTTTTTTTCCTATTCTGTGATGTTGCAGATGGTTAAAGAAACTAAAAGTTGCTTTAAATATAGTTAAACTCAATTCAACAAATGCCTGTTAGATGTCTAGCATAGGCTATATCCTTTGTTAGGTACCAAAAACTCAAAGTAGAAAAACCAGACAAGCTCTCTGCCTTCAAGGATATTATAGTTTATAAAAGAGAATAGGTATAAGACATTTTATTACAAGTGACACAAATATAGAAAGGGCTAATTTTGCCCGTTTTAATCTTTTGAGGTTTTCTCTCCAAGTGGGTATAGGGAAGTCTTTATGCAGATGGGAATATCGGTATTTTAAGGAAATATAATTGACATTAACATTGTGTAAGGCACTCAACATGATGATTTTATAAATGTATATATTGAAAAATGATTACCACAATAAAGTTAATTAGCACACCCATCACCTCATAGTTAAATTTTTGTGTGTGTAGTGAGAACTTATTATTCTCTTAGTAATGTTCAGGTATAAATACGATATTGTTAACTATGGTCACTGTACTGTACATTATATCCCCAGAACGTATTTGTCCTATACCTAGAAGTTTTTACCCTTGGACCACCTTTACCCCTTTCTCCTACCCCCAGGGCGGGGTCCAGGCAGTAGCCAATCTGCTCTCTGTTTCTATGATAGAGATTCCACATTTTATTTAATAAGATCATATGTTATCTGTCTCTGTATGATTTATTTCACTTGGCATCATACCCACAAAATTCATTCATAATTGTTGCTAATGGCAGGATTCCCTTTTTTTCTACTGCCAAGTATTATTCCATATATTTCACATCTTTTAATCCACTCAGCTGACAGTAGACACAGGTTGCTTCCCTGTCTTGGCCATTGTAAATAATGCTACAATTAACAAAATGGTGCAAATATCTCTTCAACATAGTTATTTCAGGGGCGCTTGGGTGGCTCAGTGGCTTAAAACCTCTGCCTTCAGCTCCGGTCATGATCCCCGGATCTTGGGATCGAGCCCGGCATCGGGCTCTCTACTCTACGGGCATCCTGCTTCCCCCTCTCTCTCTGCCTGCCTCTCTGACTACTTGTGATCTCTGTCTGTGAAATAAGTGAATAAAATCTTAAAAAAAAAAAAAAAAAGTCATTTCATTTCCTTCAGACATATACCCAGAAGTGAGAATGCTGGGTCATATGGTAGTTTCATTTTTGATGTTTTGTGGAAATTTCATATTGTTTTCCATAGTGGCTATACCAATTTACAGAGAATATTTCTCTTGCTTCTCACATTTCAAAACAGATGTTTAGCCCTTTCTACTCGCCTGATCCTTACAATCTATGGATACCTCCTCAAGTAGCAATTGGAATAAATATCCTTTCATTGTATGTTATAAAACATTCTGTGAGGGTTGCTGGGGGGCAGGAGGGAGGGAGAAGGTGGTGGGGTTATGGACATGGGGGAAGGTATGTACTATGGTGAGTGCTGTGAAGTGTGTAAACCTGGCGATTCACAGACCTGTACCCCTGGGGCTAATAATACATTATATGTTTATAAAAAATAAAAAAAAATATTTGAAAAAAACATTCTGACATTAGAAATTATATCTATTATAGATAATCTTGGGATCATTCTATTTACTTAGCCTTGTAAGTATTCTAATTATATCCTTGCATGAAATTAAATAAATAGAAAATTATACACATAGACTTTATTAGCACAGGTCCCAATTCACTTATTTGTGCTTCAATGTAATGGCATTAACATTATCAATACACATGTATAGCTTGAACATACATAATTTTTTTAATACATTGTGTTAAGATGCATACTCAGGTTGAACTTCTATTTCAGAATATGACAGTAGAAAATATTTATTTTAGGTAAATGTTGTATTAACTTCTATGAGATGAAAATGATAATTTGTTATATTTCCTTTGTTTTTCTCAGCTGCCAGAAGGTTCCAATTCAATTTCAGTCTTCCCTAGTGGTTGAGCTATTTGCCTCACTTTTTAATTTATGACTTTAATCTCTTTAATGAGAATTGTCTTACTGAATATGCCTTTTATTGCATATCATCTCTAAACTATTTTATATTGAAAAAAGTTACAAGGCCATCAATGAAATAAAGTTACAACATCCTAAACACTTCATTTTGCCATATAGTAGTGTTCAGTTTGTTGCTAACATCTGTCTCGGTTTTTGAAATATTTTAACCCACTGTGTGGTTTACCTCCAATACCTCAAGGCACCTTAAAATCCAATTAATACCCTATCATTTTGTGAAATAAATAAGGAACGTCACAGCTAAACAGCTTAGACAAAGGTAAACCAGAGACAAAATTAATTCCTAAAACGGTACTTTCACTTGCAATGAGAGAAAGAGAAAGTGCCACTGATTTATTAGTAATTGATTTAAAATGACCCATGGTCGGTTCTATTGAAGAGGTACATTTCACAAGTAGAAAAGATGAAAGAGATCCTCTCAGGTCTGGATTTATAGTTCAGGCTTTGTAATTCAAAGAAAAATCATCACAAATGGAGTCACCAACTGTTTTGTAAACCACGTGGCAATCAATAATTCAGGTAAACATTAACTCAGAGTAAATCCAGAATCTTGGTACCTTCATGTCTGCGGGTCTGAAGAGGCCAATCTTCTTCTAGCCAAGACAAGATCTGTTTTTATCACTGCCCTTAATAAAGTGAAAGCAGCCACCTGGACAGCCTGGTATATTCTCAGTGGAAAGTTATCTGTGCCCCCTCCTGTTGTGACCAGACCACTGGGTTGACCCTGTGCTCCCCCTGAGACCTCTGGGACCCCAGGTACTTAGGATCAACTTTCAACTCTTTTGAAATACAAATTTCCAACCCTGGAGAATGTCATTTAGTATATTTCTTGATTAGATGCCAGTAGTGTGGCAATTTACAGGGGGCTAAGTGGAGAGCTACTTTATTATTCAGTAAAATAAAGTCTCAAAGATGAGAGTAAAAACATGAATGAAAGCATTGGTTTCTTAAAACACACCTTAAATCTCTTTCTTTTGATATTTTTAAAAACAAACGACAACTGCAAAGGTTTTCTGTAGTTCCTGCATAAGCAGAGGCAGATACACTGCCATTATTATCATAATTCAAATCTCCGGCTTGCCGCCAGCATCTATCACTCATGGTAACAAGCAGCTACCCACCTCGTTAGTGCATGTTTCAGCAGACAGAATTAACCATCTTTTGAATGAATCAAGAATTTGCCAAAATGCCAACAGAAATATCAAATACAAAAAAGATTTGCTGAAGTATTTCCCTGGGTGTTTGAAGTAAAACTCTTGGCACAATTAAAACTGGAAGCTGGTTATTGCTCTGATTAGTCATTTGCTAAGTGATGCAATTTGAATTTCCTCCTCATCCTCCTTTTCTTCTTCTATATTTTCTTTCAGATGGGTCATCCCCATTTGGATTAAAGTAAATTCTACTATTCAAAGAGGTTAAGGTTTTGCTAAAATCAACATTGTTTCTAGTAATAACAGTTTCTTTTATTAAGGTTATTTTCATTGAATGCATAAGATCTAAGTCTATCTTTTCATTAAAATGCAAAAGACCTTCAACTTCTTTTGACACACCTAAGGCCTTTTTCTTGGCATTTCAGCTCAGCAAAATGGTGGCAAGTTCCAGACTTCTCAAAACAACCCCCAGGTTCCCTCCCTGCTCACCCTGTTCTTCAATCTGGAAAATATTCTGGTATGGGTTTCAGAAGTACTGCCTGATTTCTTAAGCCCTGGATGTTTGGTAACCAAGGAATGTGTTACTATTTCTAACGTAAATAATTGAGCCATCCAAGAAACAAAACAAAACAAAACAAAACAAACAACAACAAAAAAAACCAAAAACCAAAACAAACCCAAAACTCTGAAAGACTTAGAGTGATGTAGTACTTGCTTCCATTCCATTTCCATACTGACTTTTTATAGATTTATGTCTCTTTTTCCCTAAAAAAACAAAATGAGAAAATTTGTAAAACAATCATTTTTTCCATTTTGCAACTTTCTTGAAGTATAATTTATTTACCACAAAATTCACCCATTGTAAGAGCAGAATACATTGATTTTTTTTAAATAAATGTGAAGAGTATTAAAGTATCAACACAATCACAACACAAAACATTTCCATCATCTTCCAAAATTCCCTACAGCTTATTCCTCTTCAACTAACCCTATGAAGCAGGCTGAAAGAAAAAAGAAGGTGTTCCTTTCACGCCAGGTGGTGTTATTTTGAGAGCTGTATGATGGCAGAATGAATGCTTGGATAGTGAATTTACAATAAACTTGGAGCAATGGAAGGTATTGTGATGGGAAATTCTTTTGAATTCATAATAAGTAATCATTCAGACTAAAACTTTGTGGAACACACAGAAGATAAAGAGAGAAAATATTTATATAGTGCTAATACTGTACCAGGTAGCATTCTAACACTCTAATGTAGGTTTCTTTACGGAATAGCACAATAACCCTATGGAAATGTACCACTTTACTACTACCATTCCCACTCCACAGGTAAGAAAACTGAGGCCCAGATAGATAAAGTAAATAAACATATAAGGGATGGAACTTGAATTCAAACATAGTAAGTCTCACTCTAAAATCCACGTGCTCTCTGACTGCTCCATTCTGCTCATCAGTGTAAGCTAAGTTACAAAGCTTGGCTAAGCAAAAGGACAACATTGTCTAAGCTAGAGCCAACTGATTAACAATAGTTGAGGTTCTGGGATCCAGAAGAAGCAGAGCAGGAAGAGATGTCCTTGGGCAGTGCTAAGGTTATTTCAACCTGGCTGCAATCCCGGTAACAGAAGCAGGCATGCTGGTGTCAAGTACAATGTTTGGTGGGAGTGAGAGGGAAGCAGGAAATGGGTAGGAACCAGGCAGGCACACTCACAACAGCTGTGTCTTGGAATAGGTCTTCTCTGGCAGGAGACTGTGCTCTCCATTTCTGCAAGCAAAGCAATATCCGCTAACAACTTTGTGTCTACATTCAGTTTGATATTTTTCTATTCTTTTCCTTCATCTGCTCAATTAATATTTCCCTTTTCTTAGGCTCCCCCTCCCTACCCAGCCCACCCTGCACTCTTTTTCCAGATGTGTGACAACCACTTTTGGTCTCTAAACAGATTTCAGACTAATTTGTTTAATGGCTATGTGTTCTCCATTTTGCTGATACTGGAGGATTTTAGAAGTCTGAGGAGACTTCCATGGATGCTGTTCCATGGTAACTCAGGTTCCAAGTCTGTGAATATATGTCCTGGCAGCTTAGTGGACTCAAGTACTTTCTGGAGCCCAGGGCCATAATGGGAAATGCAGCTGGGGCAGATGTTCTGGACTTAGAGTTGCTTTCTTGGTTTTAAAAGCTGATTCAGATCCTTTAAGGGTCTTTGCAAAGCTAAGCCAGGTGAAATGAGGGGAGCTGCACCAATAAATGCATTTCTATATACTCATTGCTCTGGGCTGTTAGGATTATTTTGGCAACAGTTTGTGAAACGGCCAGCATATTTGATACCTAGTAAGGAAAAGAGAAAACAAGTAATGAAGATGTAGTGTTATAGACAACATCAAATAGACATTAAAATTATTCCTTTGGAATGACATGCAAGCTTGGTAGATAGAGTTAAGAGAAACAGATTCACCCATAATAAATTGTCTAAAAACATCACAGCAAAGGTGCATTTTTCAAGAACACACAGGAAAGAATATCCATTCCAGTGGTGTTTCTTTCCAAAAAAGTAAATACCCATAGTTTGTTAATTTTCATTAATCAAACCACATCATCATAAAATGTATTTCTGAGACCCATGTAGAGAAAATCTGGATGCTTGCCCATTTAATATCCACACAATTCTCTTTTCAACGTATTTCTTCATTTTAGCCTTTATTTTCTAAGATAAATATATTTTGTCATTTCTGAAAAACAAAGGTTGTAAAAGGCATTTCCCAGGTTTTGTTTTTTCTTAGTTTTCTGACAATAGTTTACAAAGTTTCCCTAATTGTTGTGGAATAATTGCACCATCCCCATGCAAGAGCACTTGCCTCAATCACCTGTTTCAAAGTGTGGCCCTGTAGAAAGCATCAATTTAAAATATATAACAGAACACATGGGACGCCTGGGTGGCTCAGTTGGTTAAATGGCTGCCTTCGGCTCAGGTCATGATCCCAGCGTCCTGGGATGGAGTCCCACATCAGGCTTCTTGCTCAGCAGGGAGCCTGCCTCTCCCTCTGCCTCTCCCTGCCACTCTGCCTGTGCTCATTTGCTCTCTCTCCCTCTCTCTCTGACAAATAAATAAATAAAATCTTTAAAATATATAACAGAACACACAAAAATAGCAAATTAAACTAATGTTTATTGGGTATCTTCAGTGTGTGGAGTTACAAAGCTCTCTAGACTGGGAGCAGTAGATCTGGTCTCTAGCTCTGATTCTCTTTCTAGTGATGTGGTTGTAACCAAGCTATATGACTTATAGTTCCTTGGTTGCTTCATCGGTGTAGTTTAATTTTAGTTTATTAGGGTGCATCTAGATTTGAGCAGAAACTGTCTCTGGCTAATGTAAGCAGAAAAGAAATGCATTGAAGGGTGCAGGTTAAATGTGGTTCCCAGATTCTTGGGGATGGCCATGGACCTGGTCTTGGAAGTTAAGGAAGAAAAAACACCATTGGTAGTGCTGGGGAGCACAGCCTGGGGGGCTGGCCCCTTGAAGACAGCATTCCACCATTTTTGGGCATGGACATTACCCCTTGTACCACTGAACCAATCAGAGCTTGCTGCTAAAACCACTATCATTGGTCCTCTGGAAACTGAGTGTAGCTATTATGGTTGCCACCATACTTATCTGCAAGGATATTGAGTATCCTCTGCTTCCTGTGCTCCTGGTCCGGGTTGAGAATGTCTGACTGACAGGGCCAAGTTGCCATGCTATGTTTCAACTGCAGTGGGGTGGTGGCGGGAGAAAGGTTGCTCCCTTCACAAGGTGATAAATACCCAGATATAAAGAGTGTTGCAATAGTGCAAAGACAAGCATGCTGATGCCACTGAAAGAAACATTTCAAATTCTAGAATCTTCTAGAATATTCATTGTAATTTGAGTAATGGTGTTCCTGATAAAGTCCTGGTGGTTGCCTATTGATGATTGCCTATCATCTTGTTGTGTTTCTTAATAGTATCTTATTTCACTCTCACTTATGTCCTGGTTTATACAATAAATTATATAGTCCACCTACTTGTAATGGATACCATCATTTCACATGCTAGGAGTATATATTTGCAATTCATTACGATATTCATACAGAATTTTTTTTATCTCACTTTGAATTTGTCTGTAGCAAATTATATTATCCTGGAAATATCCCATGGTGCAGCTACGGCAGATCTTATCAGCTCATTTTTATAAGGAAAATTAAGAAACAAACCTTGCTACTTGACAAGGGTATGTTAGCACTCATCTCTAGAAAACAGAGAGGGTGCTAGACCCTATATCTTTTGATTACCAAACATGCCACCTTCATAGTTATTAATGCAGAATATCACCTTTAAATCATGAGGGTTGCCTGAGGAAGACAAAGTGAAGATGGCTGAAAAAGTGGAAGGATGAGCTGTCATATTCTGTGTTCTGAGCCACAGCTTCTTATTTTGGGGAGCGGGGGTGCTCCTCCATGCTTAGGTGTGGTGGATGGGTTCTCCTTCAGTGGTCCAGGCTGGTTGAGACCTGCGCTATTGGGCTCAAGTGGACAAACTGCCCAACTGCCCATTATTTTCTTTTTCCTGGAGCTAGTTGTATGTCCTGATTTGAAAATGCTTGAGAAGTACTGTTCTAAGCAATTGAGCAGATAAAGTCTAGTCCACCTGAAAGACACTTCTCACCTGTTTATTCACTCAGCACCTATTTATTAAGCATTCTGATGTTCCTGATGTGATGCCAGATATGACAAATAAAAGGTGAAAGGACTCAGCTCCTGCCCCTGGTTAGTTTGCTGTCTGTTCACTGGGCAAGGCAGGCAAGCACAGGGCAAACTCAGATCAATAAGCATGATCACAGGGGTAGGCGCAGCATCTGTTGGAACGCTTCAAAGCGGCTCTTAGACAGGTTTGGCTGCAAGGGGTACATGGGAGTCTTTTCAGAGTAGATAAGTTTTAGTTGAATCCTAAAATTATGGAAGGAGTTTTTCAGGGAAAGGACAAGTGAAGAGGAGACTATACTGTATGCAGAATGAGCAGCTGTGCAAAAGCTGGAAATGCCTGGAGGCATTCCTCTTTGTAGGAATATGCAGACATAACAACACAGCCAAAGAGCACATTCAAGGTAGGTGAAGCTCAGAGACCAGGCAAGGATGTGCCAGGTCATGCATGGCCCTCTAGACCATGAAAGGTCTTCCATTCTAAAGCCACAATCTTTAATCCTATAGTAATATATAGGAAAATTTATAGAAAAATGGAATTTTTCTATTCTGTTTTTAGTAACATTGATGATACTGGTCTAAGAGTTGACTTAAGTAGTTCCGGTGAGGGTACAAATAATATATATTAAGCATTAGCTCTGTGATAACCCATGCCCTAAGAACTTTATAGCTATTCAATAACTTAAGCCTACAACAGTCATGTACAATCATATTGCAAATGAAGAAACTGAGATATAGACATCTTGCCATAGGTTATGTAGAGCTGGAATTTGAACCCATGTAGTCTACTTTTCAAATCTTTGCTCTAAGAGATAATACTACACCTTAGTTGCAAAATTCCATTTAAGATGTCTCTGTCATGAGAATATGTTTAACTCTGTGAGTTCATATGAATGCTATTGTGAATTATTTAGAATTGCAAGCTGTAGACAAATATTGCTCACACTTCAGAGTCATCAGGTTTACTGGTATTATGATAAGGTCATCTAATTAGAAAACATGCCCTAGACTCCTAAAGGGACTATTTCTCTTATAGCACCTAATCAATCTGAGCTTTAGTTTTTAATCTAAAAAAACAAAGACAATAGTATATTGTTGTTAAATGAGATGATCTCGGGACAAGTAACAGGTGCAAAGATGAAAATGTGCTACTATGTAGTAAGGCATTTGCAATAATCTGATGATGTAAGAAGATGGGACTCTACCTGAGATTTATTTGTAAAACAGTGAAATAATATGTTATCTTCTCAACAGTTATATCATTTAGTGTCAAGTTTATTCATTCTTTGAGGTTTTTGTTATTGTTGTTGTTTTTTTAATTTAATGAACTTGCTTTGAGCTACTCTGTGTCTGCCTCTGTCCTGAGTGCTAGGGACACAACAGTGAACATTAGAAGGTCCCTTCTGTCAGAAGTCTCTCAGTCTGTGGAAGAGTCAGACACAGACATACTTAGAAATTATTATGAACTATGCTAGATAGACTGATAGTGCAATGTATGGAGTTAATGGGAGCCCCAGGTAAGGGAACCTAACCTAACCTAGAGCTTTAAGGGAAGAATTCACAGTAAAGGGGAAGCCTCTAGATATTGCCAGAATAAGTATCAGAAAAAAGTAGTGAAAGCAAGATAGAGCTGGTTACTAGAAGAGCAATATATAATCTTTCCCCTTTGCTAATACCTCCATTGATAAGGCAAGCGTGGGAAGCCAACTCTAGTTCTTATTTTTTTTTTTCTCCCTTTAGCCATATTCTCTAGACGCATTCCCATAACATCTAAAAGCTTGACCAAATTCAGTCAGGAATTGCAGAAGGCCCTGTATAATTTCCCCAAAACTGTCTTCCCACTGATCATTATGATCATTATCCCAGGTATATATGGCTCTTCACTGGTTCCCAATAGTCAATGCAAAAACATCCAGGCCCCTGAATGGGTATGCAAAGTCCAACACAAATGCTCTCCAAGTTTCCCCAAATCATTCTTTGAAAGCTATTGTTAGACACATGTTGGAATGAGATGATTTTTTTTAAGCTGATTTTTTCCCATTCAAGTTTTCCTCCAGAGGGTTTATAGCCCAATGAGGGCTCCTAAGACAGCACATGTGTTTGGTTTATTATAAAAAATACTGTTTTAGAAACATGTGCAAAGAATTAGAAAAGAGAGTGTAATAATATCTTCTCATCCTGAGGGCTGTGGAGGTACTAGCATTATATAGTATTTCCAGCAATGATGTTATGGTAATAAAAGTGTAGAGTTATTTATAAATGGGTCATTTTATATTGAGAAGAGATATTTTGAGTAAGTTCCCATTTTACTATTGCCACTCTGAAGCTCACTATTTCTTAAGTTTCCATTGCTTTCTGATACTCACTTTGAATGCTTTGAGAAGTTTCTTTGTGGTCTTCCAAAACTGCCAAGTGAATTTAGTCTCTACATTTGGTTTATACTTGAGATTCCAAATTGCTCTTCTCAGGTTGGTTTTCTCTTTCTTTATTGCCCCAATCTCATCCTCATTTCATCATGAAGCTTTATCTCTGTTCCTTGTGACTTTGTTTTATGATGATATCCCTAGTTTATCGGTTCCTTTATGGAGAATAGGCTTTGTGGTCTCCATCCACCAGGATAGATGAAGCTGGTTTGTGGAAACCAACAAGCTCCCAAATCCCAGATGCTATAAACAAGAGAAGTGTGTTTTGTTCCAGTGCTTCTCTGAAGATTATCTGAGGGACTCCCTGGGACTCTGGTTGACAGTGAAGCCACTAGCTAGAACCTTGTCAGTTTCATGAGCCAAGGGAAAGAGAACTCTGGAGTCTTGGTCCAACACTTACATACTTTATTCAGGAAAGGGTGTGTGTCTCCGTGCTTGCAAATGATTGGCCACTACTAGACCCAAGATCCCATTCAATTACAAAGGAATAAGGAAGTACCTACCTACTATGTGCCTGGAAGGTGCAGAGCAATAAATATTTGGTACATTGCACTAGTGAGAACCACAGAGCCCTTCAGACTGAGATTTGACTGGGGGCTTATTCTGACAAGGGGCTTAGCTACTAAGCTGCTCCATGTCTCAGCTTCCGTTCTACAGAAGAGGAGGAACCATTATGCTCCAATGGCTTCTGCTAAGAAGTCATTGACTATAGAACTCATATCATTTGCTGTAACATTAGAGTAAATTATTTCCCCTTTGGTCCTAAAGAGTAACATTAGAGTAACTTCTTAGAGTAACTTATTTTCCCTTTAAGAACAAAGCTTGGGGTGCCTGGGTGGTTTAGTCCTTAAGCCTCTGCCTTTGGCTTAGGTCATGATCCCAAGGTCCTGGGATCCAGTCCTGCATTGGGCTCCCTTCTCGGTGGGAAGCCTGCTTCTCCCTCTCCCAATATCTCTGTTTGTGTTCCCTCTCTCTGCCAAATAAATAGATAAAATGCTAAAAAAAAAAAAAAAAAAGAACATAAGCTTGCTTTCTTAAATTGAGCTTCTGTAACATTAAAGGAACATTAGATGAAATAGTTTACTGTCCAAATTGTCAACAGAACTGGCAAATGAAATTTGACTCTGTAATCTTTGTTCATTAAGGGACAAAAGAAAAATTAGAAGGGACATGGTTTGAATTCTCAAGACTATCAGAAACTCATCTTTTTATCTCAGAAAAGAAAAAAAAATGTCTCACAAGTATCTCATAAAATGTCCCTTACAATTCAATTTTTTGAAAGAATATTTAATCTAGTTCATTCTCAATGAAGTAGCTGTGTATGAGTCAGTGAATGATGTTCAGTACTATGGATTTGGTAATCATGTTCCAATTTCTGCTCGGTCATTTTTAATCGACACCTCAGTTGCATCTGTTGCTAAAGAACAGATTTATGCACTGTTTGTTTCAGATCGATGAGCATTACAAGCAATCAGAGTGAAGAGTTACAAAGCTCAGTGTTTTTCTTCCTTCAGCATAAAATAGTCCGTCGGCTTCAAGTCAGAACAAGGTAAATTATTCATTTTAATATTGTTGATTTAGGCCCACCTAAAGATATGGCCTTGCCGGCCTGCGATAAAACTGGCATGATTAAATATTTCTCCCATCCCAAATCTTTCTGTGGTTATTCAGGCTTTTGTGTGCCATGAGCTCAATAATTTTGTATGTATCAAAAGAACAGTCTAGGTCATAAATAGCCGTCATTAATTGAATCTGCTTTCACACTTAGTTGGCAATTTCTCATCTCCATAATTTAGACAATGTCTATTCTGTAGCCAGATGTGAAATTTTATTACACTTCATGGGACTACTTAATATTGAGCTTTAATTTTAAATATATTATGGTGCTCTCTGGACTCACACTTGTCTAGCCATCTTTGAGCTGCACATTAAAATATTTACATCTGCAGGTGAGATGAGTGCACTCCAGTATTATTGTGCTTTGGAACATGTCCAATTAATCACATCCCTTAGACCGAGATGACTTTGACCTGGTTATTTATTGGAGTATTGCCCCAATTTGGACAATGAGGCAAGAGTGTTATCATGCATTTTTTTTCTTCCTCACACGTAGTCAGAATTGAGTTATTGGTCTTCAATGAAAGAGACCATCATGGTGTTGCAGAAAACTAGAAATAGGGAGAAGTTATGGGGTCAGTGTTTAATTCTCAGCTTGATTTCCTCACGGCCCCTTTACCTATGCTTCATAAACTATTCACACCTCTCGTTAGTTTCCCCAACTCCTCGGGCCTTTCTGTGTTTGCCGTTCTGTTTCCTCTGTTAAAAATGGCTCTCTTGTACTATGTTGAATAGCAGTGGTCAGAGGATCATAGGGGAAGGGAGGGAAAAATGAAACAAGATGAAACCAGAAAGAGAAACAAACCATAAGAGAATCTTAATCTCAGGAAATAAACTGGGGGTTGCTGGAGGGGTGGGGAGGCTGGTTGACAGACATTGGGAAGGGTATGTGCTATGGTGAGTGCTGTGAATTGTGTAAGACTGATGAGTGACAAACCTGTACCCCTGAAACAAATAATACTTTGTATGTGATTAAAAAAAAAAATAGAATGGCTGTCTCCATATGCTCTTCTAAGTGAGCCATAAAGTGGCAAAACTCCCAGAACTCCCTATGAGTTCCTAGGTTCATGTTCTAACAGATAGCTCAGCAGGCAGCATCTACCAGAAATGTATGCATCTGTTCTTCCCACTATAATGTTAGACTTTAGACAACAGGTCCCTCAAAGTATTCAACTCCTTAGAGCCAATTCCTGGCCATGGTATGGACTTCATAAATATTTATTGAATGAATGAATATTTGTTGAGTTAATGGCTGAATATTGTAGAATCTTATCTTCATTGTTTATTTTATTTTTTTTAAAGATTTTTTATTTATTTATTTGAGAGAGAGAGATCACAAGTAGGCAGAGAGAGAGAGAGCGGAAGCAGGCTCCCCGCTGAGCAGAGAGCCCCATGTGGGGCTCAATCCCAGGACCCTGAGATCATGACCTGAGCCAAAGGCAGAGGCTCAACCCACTGAGCCACCCAGGTGCCCCTTCATTGTTTATTTTTATAGGAAAAATTAATCACCAGCACATATGGAATATTTGTTATATGCTGGGCACTGTTCTTTGCAGTTTATCTGTTATAACTCATTTAAGGTGTATAAAATTTCTATAAAATAGATACTGTCATTGCCCCATTTCACAGATGAGGAAACTAAGGGATAGAAAGAAGAAGTAACTTGTCCAGTGTCACACAGCCAGGAAATGGCGGAGCCAGTGTTCACATCCAGTCTAGCTCCAGAGCTAGGACACAAAACCACTATAAGTCCCTCCTTACAGTGTACATTTCTAATGGTCAATGAAAAATCAAACTGAAAACAAAGTTCCTCCTTCCTGTACTTGCTCATTCCTAATGGCTGCTCTTTTTAGCTCATGTAGAAAATAAAGTAGTAACGTGTTTCTGTATTTATTGCAGCTTTAGTAATTTCAGCTTGTAAATTTGCTTTGAAAGCCCTGGTGTTTAAATATTAATCAAAGCTATGGAAGCTTCCAAGCAAGTGCTGTCAGAGAAAGATCAAGATTAGTTAGATTTTTACTTGCTGACAAGTTAAAAATAAGCTTATAGTAGCTTTCCTACCTCCTGGAAATATGTTGGCTTCTAAGCTTACTGTGGGATTCAAAAGGAAATTTTGGCATTCAACTTGAAGGCAGATATATAAAATCACAATTGTTTTCAAATACAAGCAATTTGCTCCGAGTTTAGATAAATGTACTTACTGGAGACAATTCCGTATACCTCTATAATGATTTTCCTTGAAATGTCCTTTTATCTTTTTTTTTGGAGACTCTCAATACACTATAAAATTTATGACCAAAAAGCTTTCTTTAATTGTGGAAAGTTCAAATTTTTCACATTTGTTAAAGAAATACTTTTAAACACACAAATGCATAGTGATACACCTGTGCTCCCCACCCCCCGAAAATAACAGGGTTTATAAACAAGCTTTTCTGTAGCTCACTTTACTAGTTGCAATATTCTGAGTATGTTATTCAATTTTGGATCAGTTGCATATACTGTCTTCTACTCCTTTTCTTATCTGTAAAACAGGTAATAATATGAATTACTTTACAAAATGAAAATGCGTAGAACAGTGCCTATCAAGAAAAAGAGTTCAGGAGATTCTGCTGTTGTTATTATTGGCTTCAGGCAAGGTGGCTTTATAAATGGATAAGCATTGGAAGAAAGACAAATGTCTTTTAATAGTTCAGATTAACCTGTGTGATTATAGGTATGTATTAGTCTGCCTGGGATGCCGTAACAGAATACTACAAGGCGCCTTAAACAATAGAAATTTATTTTCTAACAGTTCTTGAGGCTGGAAGTCCAAGATCAAGGTACCACTGGGGTTGGTTTCTGGTATGACCTCTCTTCCTGGTTTGCAGATGGCCACCTTTTTGCTGTGTACTCACATGGTATTTCCTGTATGGGCATACTCCTGCTCTTCCTTTTCTTCAAAGGACATCAGATCCAAGGGATTAGGATCCCATCCTTATGACCTAACTTAACTTTACAATCACACTGCAGAGTTAGAACTTCAACATATGAATTTTTAGGGAGATACAGTTCGATTCATAACAAAGTAGAACATCATTTGGAAATGATAAAAGTCTAAGTTTGAAGCCCTTTGTAGGGGACTTTGGACAAATTATCCTCTGTTCACCCCACTGGAGCTTTTTAAGAGGTCATCTCCTTGCCATTTTAAATAAATGACTTCAGTTCCCATTCAGAGTGCCACTCATTAATATATCTTTCAGCCTCCAGCACTGCATCAACAGAAACTTCATTGGCATATTCTGTGGATTTTATTTTATTTTATCTTATTTTATTTTCTGCAGGGTGATCCCAGGGCTCGATTAGTACTTAACGCCAGAAACTGAAGGGAATAGAGAACAGGGGAACATTTGTCTGGGCATGCCTTCAGCTTCAAGCATGTCAAGAATGTTGTTGGAATGGCTCTGCCATAACTGGAATGGTTGTACGGCCACATATCAGTCCTTCATTTGGGTAAGTGTGAAATTCCTAAGGTTTTAAAAATAGCAGAATGATATAATAGGCTCTCATTCTAACAAGTTTAATCTCACCCACAATTATAATAAATAAGATTTATGTAATGAAGACATTTAAAATCGACACTGAAGAGTCTCTGATCAGAAAGCAGTAATGACAGATTTCACGTTGTACAGAATAATCCATTTGCCAGTAAAAAAAAAACCAACTCCCATGCTTAGATCTCCCTCGTTCTTTTTATGATAACTGCCCAGAGACTGTTTAGTTATGATGCCAATTTGTTATTTCATGTAATATTAACAACTCATCGCATAAAATGAACAGTGAACTACTTTTCTGAAAGTCTGCAAGTAAATATTGAATTATGGTTAACAACTTATAGTAATTCACTTTCACAAATTTCCATTTCCCTTCGTAAGTCTGCCAATATTCAAAATAACTTCCATTATCTCTACATGTTTGTGTAAATCTCACATGAAACTATCATTTTATCTTCTTTAATATAGCTAGAGATTCTATTTTTTTTTAACTGCTGTTATGGTCTAGATAAACTAAGTAATGTATTGGCCTTAATAGTATCTTACCACTAGTTTTGCAAATTAGACAAAACATTAATTATTTGCTATTTATAGAAAGTCCCTGGTAGGTCACATTTTTATAAATACTGAAAAAGAACTTCATTGAAGTAATACTTTTTGGTCAATATTATAAAAACAAAGTAAAGAGAGACAAAGTGAAACTATAGTTAATAATTGGCAAATGTTACAACATAGAAATCTAATTAATGCTAACACAGTGCTTGGGCATTACCATTAGTTGCCGGTTTTTCACAGAGCTTATAGCCTGGCTTTTCACAACATGGGTCTTCTGTTCTTCCTTCCTTTTCCAGATCTGACAGACGCAAGTAAGTAGCAGAGAAGTAGCTCCAGAAAGATCATCAGCCAGCACGTTTCTGGCAGCTGGGTTGTCTGACTGAAGCCTGGAGAAACTGAACCTCCATTTGTCTCCAAGAAAAGATGAGTAGGGCCATGGGGGAAGGAATTGTGTGTGAGGAAATTCAAGCAAGTGCTGGCATGACTCTGGGCAAGTGTAGTTTGGTCTCTCACTGTGGAGTCCTTTTTTTGTTCTCCTTAAATCATGACAACAAACCTTAGCAGTCAGGGTGAACTTCTTTGATTATTGGTAGTGTGCCTTCTGGTCTCCTGTGCCTTTTAGCACCTCTACCCATAATTAGGTCTTTCTTCCAGGCTCTGCCTTAGAGTTTTTGCTTCCAAGAAATCACTTACCTTCCCAGTTTTTGGAGTCACCGTTCTATGACACAATAGATGGAAAATAACGAATCTGCTTTATGAACCTTGGGGAAAAAAAAAGAAGAAGAACCATGGAGGTGTATTGTCTGGTTTGGGGAAGTCCTCACCAGTTGGCAATTGTTAGAGAATGACTCAGCTGTCTGGCTCTACTGTTCAGACAGGTTTAGGTAAACTGGAAGCGGATCAACACTAGGCTTATTCACATATAGGCATGCCTGGATAAGCCACCTAACATCAGTACACAGGAAGGGCAGGTATCTATGGTCGAGTAAGGGAAATCCTCCTTTTTCCCATTTGAAATCCCATGAATTTAAACTTCCCATGGAAACCAAAGACTGTCTCATTATATGCAAGATTATAAGATTAAATAACTATACTGCACATCATTTAACTATGTATTTCTTTATACATTCTGTATGTGCTTGCTTGCTTGTTTATTTATTAAATGTTTGAAATGTGACAGGTGTGGAGTGAGGCATTTGATGATGATTTAAGAAGATTTATGCTCATTTTAGAGATGAACAAGTAGAGTTCTAGGAAGGTTAAATAGCTTTCTCCAAGTCATACTGCCATTTTATGCCATAGATGATACTGATCTTCTTTACTTAGCCTTTGTTTCTGCATATAGACTATAGATCGTTTAATAATATTCAAACACATTGGTCACCTTGCATATTTTAGAAACCTTTTGTACATCTGTAGAGTCTGAGATTGAGATTAACACATGCTGTGAATAAGAGCCACCAGGAACAGAAGCTGATTGGGTCTTCAGAAGCAACAGTGAGACTTGAGCCAATCCTGGCAAAACTGACCTCCAGTTTCCTGTCATGCATGACAAATACATGTAGTATTTGTCATCAGTAGTTTGGCATCCTCTTATTTGTAACCAAAAAAAAAAAAAGTTCTTAATCATTAGACTAAAAGAGTAAAGATAGAGAATGATAAGAGAAGGCAAAATAAAAGTTTATAAAAATTTTCCAAAAGTAAACCCATGCATGCTGAGCAGATTCTAATCAGTAGGACCCAAGTGTGAGGAGGATCTGTTTCGGATTTATACAATAAATGTATACAATTTATGCCAGAAATGCTATGGGACTCATTACAAAATTGTCTACTTTATAACACAATGTCAGATATAGGCCTTGTACAGCAATATGGTGGAGGCTCCATGGTGGGGGTGTTATGGACTGCGGATTCTGTCAATGAGGATATTAACTCCAGTGGCACCTAGGAGGGTGTCCTATGATAGGACTGCCTTGAGTTTCTAATTTCCCACTCTGAAAGAAGTGGTGCAAGACTAAATTCCATTGCATTTTTTTTCTTTCTTTTTTTTTTAAGATTTTTTTTATTTATTTGACAGAGAGAGATCACAAGTAGGCAGAGAGGAAGAGAAAGAGGGGGGAGCAGGCTCCCCGCTGAGCAGAGACCCCAGTTGTGGGGCTGGATCCCAGGACCCTGAGATCATGACCAGAGCTGAAGTGAGAGGCTTAACCCACTGAGCCACCCAGACGCCGCTCCATTGCATTTTCTATATCAGGAAGAGTTTGTAGACATCCCCAGCATTGACTCATAAATATTAGACTTGCCCATAAAGAAATTCCATAGAATGCAAAACAAGATATGACACTATATGTAAAGCCATCTCTTGCCACTAACAGAAGCTAAAATTTGTTAAACACTTACTATTTGTCAAACGCTGTGTTAAGTGCTTCCCATGTATTATGCTATTAGCACCTCACACCCTGGTGAGACAGGACTCTCATTATCATCTATGTATGTATTTGTGTACACACACACACACACACACACACACACACGTGTGTGTGTCTTTGTGACCTGAAGTAGTGAACTTGTGACTTGGAGTAGTGAAGCTACTGGCCCGACACCCAGTGCTAATAAGTAGGACTAGTAAGTAGAATTGAACTTGTAATTAGAATTCAGCCAGGATTTGAGCATGGCTGGAGTGAATTAATCTCTCTGCTCTCCTGTCAATTATGACTCTTGACTATTGTACCAGTTATAAGCATTTTTATATTACTTGTACATCAAACCAGTTGTTTCTGTGATGACTGGTTGTTATATATTTTCATACAGTATTGCTAGAACTTGAAGACCTGGGCCATCTTATAATTGAAAGAAGACAGAGAACACCTTAATCATGACTGAGATGGGAGACAGGATGGAATTAGAAGCAGGGACATAGCATGGGACAAGTGAGTTTTTCTCTGTTCTCTTCCTCACATGTTACCATGAGTACCTGTGCAAGGTTGGGGAAAATCAAAAAGGAATTAAGAAGAGAAACCAAATGGTTCATCTGCCATGTCATCCATGAACATCTGGTCATGGGAGGCAGAAAAATTAAATATTTAGAGTTCAATAAAGCAAAGTTTAAATTGCATTCTGCCATCTTGTAGCTCTTTGCTTCCCTACCTACAAAACAATTTAATCATATCATCAAGCGGAGTTGTATAACTTTGTGTTTGTGTATTTCTCAAGCAAAATGCTTGGCACAGAGATGAAATAGTAAACACTAGTAATAGCTATTGTATTTACATGTATAATATATATATATAAACATGTTATATATCTAAATAACTCATATGTTATAGTAATATAATGGCTTTCTATTAAATATTAGTCATTATCATTACTTGCTAACTACTAGTTTATTCTCTCACTTTGACTTTCTAATCTCAGACTTGTACGCTCTGGCTTTTAATGACCCCTCTAGGATTTAATGATTTTTCTTCCATCATTTTCAGCTGAGAGAATTTATCAACTGTATCCTCATTGTCTGAATTGAAAAATAACTATATTTTGATCAAAGTGCTTCTAAGGTCAAACAATTCATGTTTCTAGCATGCTACTAGTTCCCCTGAAATATTACTATTTTTTTGCTTGAGTAATGGCTAAGAGAAAGGCTATGATGTTTATATAAAGCTTTGGCTTAGAGTTCCTATAAAGGAATCTTTTAACCCTTGTAATTTTCCTTGTAATTATCTAAATCAGTTTAGATAACCATTCATGATTCATGATTATCACTCTCTCATTAGATGTCTGGACAGTTAAATAAGACAACTCATATATAACTTTGGCATATAACTTTGGCACAGGTGACTTAGAGAAACACTGGCTAGCTAGGTTTGGTTTTAAGATAATGTGTTTATACTACTGGGTATTTACCTAACGAAAACAAAAACACTAATTCAAAGAGATACATGCACCATTATGTTTATTGCGGCATTATTTACAATAGCATATATATAATTATATGTATATGTATATATAAATAGCATATAAATTGATAACTATATATATCATTATATATAATGTTTTATATATATGTATATATATGTATGTATACATATATGTGTGTGTGTGGTGGAATATTATGCAGACATAAAAAAGAACAAAATTTTGTCATTTACAGCAATATGGATGGACCTAGAAAATATAACACTAAGAGAATTAAATTAGTCAAAGAAAGACAGATACCATATGATTTCATTCATATGTGGAATTTAAGAAACAAGACAAAGAAAAAAAAAAAGGTAACAAACAAACAGACTCTAACTACAGAGAAGAAACTGATAGTAACCAGAGTGGAGTTGGCTGGGGGATGGGTGACAGAGGTGAAGGTGATTAAGTGTACATTTGTCCTGAGAAGCATTGAGTAATGTATAAAGTTCTTGAACCACAATATTGTACACCTGAAACTAGTACAACATTATATGTTAACATATTGGATTCAAAATAAATTATATTTTCAAAATGAATTTTTTAAAAGGTATGGAGGAGCACCTGAGTGGCTCAGTCATTTGAGCATCCAGCTCTTGGTTTGGCTCAGGTCATGATCTTTGGGTTGTGAGGTGTAGCCCCACATTGCAGTCTATGCTCGGCAGAGTCTTCCTGAGAGACTTTCTCTCCCTCTCCTTCTGTCCCTCCTCCTGTTCCTGTGTTGTCTCTCTCTCTTCTCTCAAATAAATAACTTTTTAAAAAGTAGGCAAAGCCCTGATGTAGAGTAACCAATAAATTCAATAAATTCAACTCTTTCTTCTACAGAAGAAAAAAAAAAAGGATGATGTGCATATAGAGAAGGGGCTGGATAAAAGGGAAAAATGGTTTATGGGGACTTCTATCTTAAAATCCACATTTTAAATCAGTTTAGATAAACATCCATGGTTCATGATTATCACTCTCTCATTAGATGTCTGGACAGTTAAATAAGACAACTCATATATAACTTTGGCATAGAATGTAGTATAGAGTAGATGCTATTATATGCTTGCAAATACTAATATCTGTATCTATTATATATATGTAATATAATACTAATATCTATAGAATACTAATATCTATTATAGAACCAAGAATATAACCTTGTAAACTCAAGTTATATGTGATGGACATATTAATACACATTGTCTTCTTTATGTAACAGTTAAGAAGCTACTGTCTTTCTAATTTTCAAATCTATCCCTCCATATTTCGCTCTGTAATTCCAGGGACACTTCTTCTTTGCCAGCTGGCTTCTGTTAGGCTTTGCCAATAAAGAGCCCAAGAGAGTGACTGGAAATCAAAAGGAGGAAAAAGAGACATACCCATAATCTGTTGTTCTTATGAGGGTCACCCTTAAAATCCCCTCTTTCCACATTGATAGTAGGTTCCAATAGCTGCAATTGTTCCTATTTTGCATTTTTTTCACATTCTAGAAACAATCTCATAGTGCCTTCTCAGCTATATCAGAACAAGCCAGGGGCACCTGGGTGGCTCAGTGGGTTAAGCACTTCCTTCAGCTCAGGTCGTGATCTCAGGGTCCTGGGATTGAGCCCCACAACTGGGCTCTCTGCTCAGCACAGAGCCTGCTTCCCTCACTCTCTCTGCCTGCTTCTCTGCCTACTTGTGATCTCTCTTTCTCTCTCTCTCTCTCTCTCTCTCTCTGTCAAATTAATAAATGGGATCTTAAAAAAACAAAAAACAAGCTAATCTATGTCCTGACTTCAAGTGGTCCCTTCTCCTAATTTCTGATGTACCAGCACCAGGCAGCCAAGCAGCCAGGTTCCTCTGCGGAGCTCTGGGTCCAAACTCCACAGGACCTTCCTCTAAGATTCTAGATTTTAAATCATCATTCTCTCCCATTTGTTCCCTGAATCCTAGAGGTGATATTTGTTCCCCTTAGTAACTGCGTTTGTAAAACCAGGGTCTCTCTTCTGTATCTCATGGGTGTAATACCTGGTTGACAATTATTTATATCAAATCTTTGTGTTAAAGTAACTAATTTTGTTTGTTTGTTTGTTTGTTTGTTTATTCCTCTTGAAAGGGCCCTGAGTGATAAACTACCCCAAGTCCTGCCCAGTCTCACGCCCTGAGAGAAAACTCTGTGAAGGTATTAAAGTCTTTTACCATGTGCAAGTCAATTTTAAATGGTGCTCTATAAGGTTACAGAATGTCAGAGCATTTTAACATTAGATCAGTTTTTCTTATAAGGGTGAAGTTCTCATCTTAAGACATGATAAATTCTCTACCACCAAAACCTTGCAGTATAAAGGAAAGTTCTCTTCGGTTTATATTACCTAAGGATACTCTTGGGTGGTGGAAAGATATGGTGTCTAACTTAAAATTTGTCAAGAGAAAAAAAAAAAAAACTGATGTGATTTTCTTTCTAAAAAAAGAATTTCACCTAAATTTTCTTCTTCTTCTTCTTTTTAAGACTTTTTTACTTATTTATTTGACAGAGATCACAAGTAGGCAGAGAGTCAGGTAGAGAGAGAGGAGGAAGCAGGCTCCCCATTGAGCAGAAAGCCTGATGCGGGGCTCGATCCCAGGACCCTGGGATCATGACCTGAGCTGAAGGCAGAGGCTTTAACCCACTGAGCCACCCAGGCGCCCCCACCTAAATTTTAATATGTAACTTCTCAATGAATTTGTGGACTATTAGTGACTTGGGGTCATTTCTGTTATATTTGCACATTGTTTAGAACTTATCTTTCTCTCCAGTCCAACCCCTCCCTCCCCATTTAACTTGTAGTCACATTTTTTTCTTCTTCTTAAACATGTACCTGCTTTGTGACCTTGTATTGTTAGAAACTAAAGATTTAAAGCTAATGGGAAAACTGTAACAAAAGTAATGAATTCAGCATTATAATAAAATCATAGCAAATGTTAGAAGCCACTAGGGAAGAGAAAATGAACCAAAATCTACTGTGTTGAGAATGACTGGTCTCAACACAATCAAATGGGCTTCTCTTCTCATAAAATTCAAATAAAACCTTAAAACATAAGGGCTTAAGATTACCCTATGCAGTGCACTAGTTAGTTCATATTTGAATAGCTGATGTACAGAATTAGTCAGAAAAACGTAAATGAGTCTCACAAGCTGAGCCAACTGTAAGATGGAAATGGACTCTTCATGTGTCATGGATAAAAATAAATTAGGGAAAGCCTGGAGATTCCCACTTAACTTGATCAGTTTGAGATGTGAATCTAATGTGATAAATATTTGAAAAATATTTAAACCTAAATCTAGTAGAAAATACCAATTTTTTAAAAGGGAAATGAGAGCTGTAATATCAATTATTTTGGTTAAAAAAATGTATTTACACTTAGGTGGGAACCAACTAAAGTATAGTTGTAATGGGAAACAAATTCTTTCTCATGTGATATACCAATTTTAATTTAGAGTAGGGATGAATATTGTGATCCAAGAAAGAATGTGTTATGGGGCAAGCTTTCCCAAACTAATGCACAATAAAGTACAAAAGGGTAATCTTTTTTTTTTTTTAAAGATTTTATTTATTTATTTGTTAGAGAGAGAGAGATCGAGCACAGGCAGACAGAGAGGCAGGCAGAGGCAGAGGGAGAAGCAGGCTCCCCGCAGAGCAAGGAGCCCGATATGGGACTCGATCCCAGGACGCTGGGATCATGACCTGAGCCGAAGGCAGCCGCTTAACCAACTGAGCCACCCAGGCGTCCCCCAAAAGGGTAATCTTATGTGTGTTTGTCCATGTCTCTATGTGTGGCACATGTGCTTGCAAATGTTTGTATGTGTTGCTTAGTCTTTTGGTCTTATGTCTCTCAGACAAATGTGAGGCACTGGCTTGTGAGACCGTTTTAGAACTATAGGGCCAGCCAGATACATAGGACTTGACTTTGCTAAGTCTTAATTCAGGACTTTCTGAGACCACCTATCATTGAAAGTTTAAAACAGAAGGGAAAAAAAAAAAAAGAAAAGAAAAAGGAACAACAACAAAAAAAAGATATGTGGAATAAATAGAACTGCTTTCTATAAATCCTGAGATAATAAAACAAATCACAAAATGAATTCACTTTGCCTTCTGTTTTTACGGCTTTGCCTTAACTGGGTCCTCTATCTTCTCAAGTTCTTACATGAGACACTGTATTTTGGGAACACCAAACAACTCCTCAGTCTATGAATCCTCCTTTGTACATCTTGCAAAAGGCTATATATTTTGTAAGTCTGTGAGTGGGAGGTACTTCTTTCTTTATTTGATCTCTCTCTCATAACTCTGTCTAGAAGCTTAATATGCTACTTTTCATCAAGTAGGCAGGCCTCTGTGAAGGATGACTTCTTCAGAGTCAGGCAGAACCTTCTGAAGACAGACTTAACTCTTTCCTCTCAGCAGATCTTATTTAAGGAGAGTGATTCAGCAATCAGCTGGAGAGACTTGGGAATTGAGTGTGTCCAAGGCAAGAGACCTAAGAAGTGACCTAACTAGCAACATATATAACCCTACATGTTATTCTTTGATCCAGCCACCAGATTCTGGAGAGCTTATTGGTTGGGGTTTAAGGTTTACCTTAGTCCTAATTCGTTTCCACCTTTCATATTATGACCTGTCCTGCTGCCATGAAGCAAAATAGTCAGGAGGCCCAATGTTTACATCACATTGCCAATTCATTACTGCATTCATTGTCCTATTCCCAAGAGTGCCCAGCTGCCTCTGAAAGAGTCTAATATACCTCACAAAAGGGATTCCATTTCTGAGAACATGAGGCTAATTAGTTGCAAGAAAATGTACCAAAGCTCTGATGGATGGGGAAGTGGGGAAAGCAGTAAAATAACACAATTTTTGTGAGAACCTGCTAGAAAGGAGTATGGCTCAGGACATTCTTAGTTTGATATCCCAGGTGTTGATAACTTGTTAATCAATTAGCCATGTTCTTACGCATGCAGTTCTAAAGGTAGAACATTTTATTCAAGAAATTCAACCCAAAGCCTAGCTAACCAAATAACCACTACCACCACCACAACAAACGGTCACCTTTTCCATCCCATTCGCATTGACACTTTGTCTTTTAATTTCTGGATATCTAAGGGCACGCAAAGGTAGATGGGATCAAATTAGAGCTTTTTTATCCTCAATATGTATTTAGGGAACCACTTGTTCTGATATTGTCTTAGTCTGTTTGGGCTGCTATAAGGAAAATACCAAAGACTGGGTAGCTTATAAACAGCAGAAATCTCTTAATCATATCCATGTCCAAGATCAAGTCATCAGTGTGGTCAGCTTTTTAGGCAACTGAATTACCTCCTAATGCCCATTCTCCTAATACCACCATCAGTAGGGGATGGGATTTCAAGATGTGAATTTTGGAGAGACACAAACATTCAAATCATCTGGTGTTTTGACTACTGATTCAGATGCCTAACCCACAGCATATACTGGTAGAATCTGAATTTTGGGGAGTTGGACTTTGTAACCTTCATTTTTAGCAAGCATTCTGGTAATATGCTCATTAACATTTGGGGACCACTCCTGAACTATTTACTGTCCTTAAAGGCATGACAGTAAGTGGGGAAAGATCCCTTGCTTCCTCAGCAACCAGATCTCCCACCACGGTGGAGATAACAGCTGTATGTCATCTTTCCCCTTTTACCTTTGTACCATCTCCTCTTGTGATTTGAATCAGCACCCTTAGTCATGCCTTTTTCCAACAAGCTCATGGTATCATGTGGTCAGTTTTTATATGAGGCCTAAAAATCATTTAAAGATGAGTAAGTTAGCTACTCGCTTGAAATAAAGAAAAGGTGTCTGTAAACTGACTAGGATTAGTCCCCACACCTGCTGTCATCAGGGTTCATTTGGTTATAGGGGAAAGAAACACATTCAAATGAGCTCAGGTCTAGAAAACAGAACCTGTAGAAAGAAAATGGGGGAATTATGGAATTCAAGAGCAGGAAGGGCATCCAGGTATCTGAGTCCAGAGAATGTCCAAGCAAGAAAATTTCGTCTTGCTCTCCTCCTTCTAGTCCCTCCTTCTCTTCCTTTAACATTCCTTTCATCCTTTTGCCTTCCTTTCTTTCCTGTAACAAATATTTGTTTTAAATCCCTACCACTGCCCTAGGAACTGGGGATGTACCAGTAAACAAAACAAAAAAATTACTTCTCATGGAATCTATAATCTTGTGTGTGTGTGTGTATGTAAATAGACAGTAAATAAATAAATATGTATAATATAAAGTATGGTGGTTACTAATAGATTCAATGGAGAAAAATAAGACAAGGAAGGGAGCTAGAGAGCTTGGAGATGCAATTGTGAATGGACCTTGCTTAGTCTGTCACTTCTATGTTTGTGTCATAATTTCTTTGACTCTAAGCATTTGTTTTCTTGCTCTATGTTTTTGTTTTTCTCTCTGTGTCCCCTCCTCTTAATTCCAACCATGTTCATGTGTCCTTCTATATGCAAAACTTCTGTCCTTTTGGCCCACCTAACCTTTTTAACTCAAGTGCCTATTGATAACTACAGATTACCTTTGGTGTCTTTTACTACACCTCCCTGAGAAGCTCTGACAGCTTCAGCTGGACTCTGTCTGGATAAAAGCCTTTCTACATTCGTATCTGTCCGTAGGAGGTAGATGTTTAGCCAATGGATGGGTTCTCTTGGCTCCATATTTTTCCTTCATCATACAGATTTATCTACAAGTCTTGGAGGACCTCAGTATAGAGTCCTATACTTTGGACATATACTCTCTTTTGCTATGTGTGGAATTGTTTGGGAGAAATGGATTAGAGGTAGAAACATTTCTTAGAGGAGAGCAGGACAATAAGTAAGAATCACATGTTCTTTTTTGGTAGGCAAAGATTTGTAGGGGGGAAGAAACATAGAACTGATAGTATTTTGAAATACTAAGATATGGTATTTCTTTAAAATTTCCTGATAATTTTCATTTAGGGTATATATATTTAGCAGAAAAAACAAGGAACAAAGAAGATCAAAACTCATTTTTTATCATCAAAATTGACTTTAAAAACTTACTGTAGAAATAATAGGGAAGATCACTTTTGTTTTTCTTTGCAAGTTTCAATTTTTTTTTATATCAAAAACCATAAGCACCACCAACTTGGGTTTTGAGCAATTAGTTTAGAGGCAAACGTTTTCTCTCTGCTTTTGTGATCACAGAGGGGACAAAATCTGTGTGAGTTGGGAAAGAAAAAGAGAGTAAGTGAGGAGAAGTAGTCAAATGAATTTGTTGTGTGGGTATCTGAGGAAGGTTTCTGAATCTGGTTACATCCCTGTCTTCACCACATCCCAGACAGCTGGTAAGACCTAGAACCAATAGATCATCCACAGACAAGTGGCTTCCTTTCCTGGTTGGAATGTGGAAGGCAGACGTTGGTTAGACATCACTTCCCCTAACCTCTGCCTTCTCAGAGTGATGGGGCACCAATAGAGTAGAAAATGCAGCCTCTTCAATCTAGGCTGAGTTCTGTCATGGCCCCCAAGTTGTCATTTACCACAAGATGGAGCAGGAGAGCATCTAGAGGTTTCTTGTGCTCTCCCACTATGCTGAGAGATATGAAAGTGGCTGAGAAATGGCCAAGGGTGCTGAAGATCCTTCGTGGGATTGATGTCAGTGACACAAAATAGTTTCTGAAATGACAACCAGTAATACCATGGGAAATCAGATTCCTTGCAACAGAAGAGAGGAACTTAGGTTGGAACCCAGATGGAGTAATGTGTGCCTTAGTAGACACTGGGTTTTGGAGGTAGGACTGGGAAAAGGACCTGGATGCTGAGTAAAATCCATGAAATTTGGATCAACACAGAAGTCAGAGCAAGAGCAAACTTTGGACTGAACTGGGTTTACCAAAAACTGACTTAAGGATGGGATTTTTGATAACAAGGGAAGTGAGGCTTACAGACATAAATTAATAGTAAAAAATTTTAAACAGTTGTGTTCTTGGCACACCTGAGCTTGTGGCTTGAGAGGTTCATGCCTAACACACATGTCTAATTCTAAATCAGCTTCACTTTAAAAAGAGAGCATTTGTTACCTTTTATCAAGGATGATTCATCACATTTCTCTGACAAATGGTACATGTTTGATAATCTCCAGCACATGGCCCCACCATAACTAAAAGCATAGTAACAGGAGAGAGCCTACATTTCTTTTCAGCCTGATTATTTTCAGAGGATCATACTTTTTATAAACTAATTCTGATTACACATCACAAGTTATTGTAAACAGCTGTTTTAATATCTTAGCCTCTGAGCCTTCAGTGCTGATTCCCATATTACCTTTGATCCACATGTCTACAATTTAGACCGAGGGGATCCCCAGTGATTAAAATAACTGCTTGCTATTTCTTCCTTCTCTGGCCCTCTCTTCTCATTCTGATTTGGTTTTAGCTACAACTAGAATACACCCGCCCGATCAGGTTCAAGAACTAGCTACCTCATATCAGAATTTTAAAAGGCTGCATTAATGTTGAAACTCTGTAATAAGCCTGTAAACATTTCACCGTCACCCCATCCCACGAAACCCACAATAGCAGGGAGAGAGAATGTCGCACCCTTTTCTTAATAATTATGTCCAGACGAGACCTTTCATGGCCAGCAGGATACGATGAGAATGGAAAACAAATGGATTCCAAAGTTCTAAAGCATAGTGTACAGAGCATGGAGAGAGAAAGAAAGTGTGTGCTCCATCCGCATCCTTTCCCCCCCTTTAGCCCTGCCAGACATTCCCTTTGTTCTATTTTCTATCTCACTGAGATTAAAGTGCTGATCTCCCCTTTTTGAAAATGATGTCACTTTTTTTTTTTTTCTTGCCTTGGCAGAGAGCAAGTTCATTACAAATCTGCTATGTGACTGATGGCTTTGAAGAGATAAGGCAGAGGGGGAAACACATTTGGGAAAGGTATGAAACCCAAGAGACAGGTTGACAATTAAACTGGCAGTAAGAGAGATGACGAAGGATATGGAGAAACAGAGGCTGAGTGTAAATATCTCTTCCATAGTCTCATTTACAGCCACTGAAATACAGGTTTTATTTCCTTCACAGGTTTATCTCAAAGCAATGCCATGGACTAAAACTCATTTTGTGCTCTTCCTGATGATATACATGCACTTTTAATGACATTATTTCAGGCAGTTCCTTATGGGGGTATTTGATGTTCAAGGTGGGGAAGGCATTTCCTTCTGCCATCAAAAAAGGGAAAATACTTGATACTGAATCTGATTTGTTATAATTGCTGATCATTGGACCACACAGAAGTTTACATAAGAAGCATTTCAGGTGTAAAACCAGGTTGAAAGCATAATACACATTCTTTTTTTTTTTTTTTAAGATTTTATTGATTTATTTGACAGACAGAGATCACAAGAAGGCAGAGAGGTAGGCAGAGAGAGAGGAGGAAGCAGGCTCCCCGCTGAGCAGAGAGCCCGATGCGGGGCTCGATCCCGGGACCCTGAGATCATGACCCGAGCCGAAGGCGGAGGCTTAACCCACTGAGCCACGCAGGTGCCCCCATAATACACATTCTAATGCCATTTATATTGTTTAAAATTATTAGTGACAGATGCAGAGCTTGGGAATGTGAAGATCTTTCAACCCCCGATCCAATCTATGGAAGGAATGGATATACAAGTGGTTGAAAAGGGCAAATTATTGAAGCATTTGACATGTAGTAATTAAACATACACACACACACACACACACACACAGTGCCCCTACCTTTATGGAATCTTATGAAAACAGCATTATCATGTTTATACCTCTAATTGGATTTCAGCTTTAAAAATGTCATCTTTCGGGATGCCTGGGTGGCTCAGAGGGTTAAGCCTCTGCCTTCGGCTCGGGTCATGATCTCGGGGTCCTGGGATTGAGTCCCAAATCCGGTTCTCTGCTCAGCAGGGAGCCTGCTTCCCCCTCTCTTTCTCTGCCTGCCTCTTTGCCTACTTGTGATCTCTTTCTCTGTCAAATAAATAAATAAAATCTTAAAAAAAAATGTCATCTTTCCAATGGATGGCTATTCCTGTATAAATCAAAAGATTTTCTAAAATGTATTTCTGGGTTAGGGATGGAGGTGGGAAGTAAAAGAAGTCAGTGGTGGCTAATGAGTGGGAGAAGGGACCAGGGAGACAAACGTTGGCCGGACTAGACCAGAGCACATACGATAAGAACAGAATTCATTCTTCATTTTCCTTCTGTTCCCTCCTGTCAGCATCACACACTTCCACCTCCAGCCTTCATTTCTAAGTCATAATATAAATATGTGTCCTTGAACATTGCATATTTATGGAGGATAGAATGCATGTGGCAGATGTGGCTTCTACCCTCCAAGGGTTTCTATCCTCCATGACTGTAACACATTGTAACACATCAATTACACATTGAAATACATATATATATTTTTAAAGATTTTATTTATTTATTTATTTATTCATTTATTTGACACAGAGAGAGAGACAGCCAGAGGGAATACAAGCAGGGAGAATGGGAGAAGGAGAAGCAGACTCCCTGTTGAGCCTGATGCTGGGCTGGATCTCAGGATCCTGGGATCATGACCTGAGCCAAAGGCAGATGCTTAACGATGAGCCACCCAGGTGCCCTGAAAAAAAAAAAGTATATATATATATATATACACACAAATATATATATAAATATATATTATATATAAATATACATATTAATATATAATATTTATATATATTATAATATATATTATTTATATAATATATAAAATATATTATATATAAAAATATATATTATATATATTATATATATTT